>UYYA01004135.1:0-37210 GCA_900624975.1 Angiostrongylus costaricensis | reverse complement strand
CTATAATCAGCTGTTCTAAACTTCCTCATTGGAAGTCACGAAAAAGCGGCTCTGAAGAAGGCGATACTGCCGAAACGTCAGCTAGCGTTGTATTGTATTGTGTTTTTATGGAAGTAAATGTATGCTGTTTAAAAAGCTCGCGATTGCTGAACAAGAAAACGTCATTCATATTCCAATGCCGAAGTTAAGAGAAAGTCGATCCTGGGAACTATCCCAGTTATGATATTATTTCTTTCTTCTTTCTCGCTTTCATCTTATAGCGACGTGCTGTGCCTTCTCAACTAGTTCCGCGTTCATGAATCATTATAGAGCTTTTGCATTCCTTGCCTTACACATTTCCTTTTCCGGCGTTTTACTCTCCTTCAAACGTTTAGTTAAAGAATAATTACCTTTTGACAGAATAATTACTAATAACCTCATAAAACGTCCCCAATGCATAAATAAATTTGCAAGAAAATGAGCAGAACAAATAGGAAATTCAATTGCCTTTACTTCAGTTTAGTATTATTTCCTGAAAGTAGCTCTTTCCACGCAATTCATCTGCAATAAATTCATAAAAGGGTAGCTGGTTAAAAAATAGTTATCGATTTCTAGTGTAACAAAAAAATTTACCATAATCGCAAAAGAATGTTAGAAGCTTTCGGCATTATTGATGGTCCTGGAACAAATGCGTGGTGAAGGTGGCTGTGTTACAAGAAATCGTAGTTTCTCAATTAGTAGAGCAGTGCAGAAGTTGAGGACTTTGCATAGTTAAAAATCAGATTCTGTTCTATAATTACGTATATATGTAGACATTTCCAGTTTTTGTAAAATATTCTTTCAATGTTTTAATTTTCATTTACTCCCTATTCTTTTTTTCATGGCAGGGCATAATGTGAGATGCACCCAAAACGATGGTGCGATATGAGCAAAACTCGGAAGGTCAGGTGAGCTTCAAATCGGCGATTACCCTTTCCGGCGGCTTCACCTGTTATCCAGTGCAACAGCGATGCCTATGTTCTACCTTTCTTTCAGCCAGTTTTTACTCTAGCACGCGAGCTCCTAGAAGTAGCAATCACGAGTTTGAAGCTCACCTAAGGCTTCCGCGGTTTACTCATAGCATTCACTCGCAGCATGCTTGTGGTGTAATTTCAATTTCGAATTCTTTTATAATTAAATACCTCAAAAATCTTGTAAACGAGATTCAAATTTCTAAAATTTCTCACACAAGCGCCTCAGCGTCGAGAAAAGGTATGTTAAAAATATGACAATATCTCGATGAGTGGATGGATCATTGCTTGTTCATGTGTGTCCTTTTTCGAAATCCGAGTCCTGATGGCTGTGTAAAGAGAACAAGGATGCATTTTATGGGGTCCAGGAAATCAGAATTACATTTTGGTAGAATTTAAAAAATCGTGACTTTTGTAAGAGCTTTGTAGATTCTAATAATTTTCATCTTAGCTAATTAAATTCACTACAGGCTAAAGGTATTGATTCGAAGCTAAAACGAGACGATTATTTTCGCATCGTATGACTCCTAAAGAAGTCACGTCATCACGTACCTGTAAAAACAACAAAAGCATACTAATGTGCAAGTAATAAATTTCTTCAACCATAAAAACTAACGAAGAAGGAAAACACTATGCCGTAAATATGATGCTCCTTTCGAACGTTTGTGTGACTTTTCTCTGGATTCTATTCGATCGCTAGTGCTTCTTGAACGACGAAACGTTTTTTACATTCTTCGTTAGGGTGAGTTACGACGACACGTCACAATCGTCAGTGTTGACAGCGCAATAGCAGTGATTATTTCTTGATTGGAAAAAGTCACCCTGGCAACTGGCCGGCAAAAGAAAATATGGCCTTTCGTGGCCGCAGAATTCCCTGTTTATAAATTCTATACTTCAGTCTTTTATATGTAGATAAATTTATTTCACAGGCTTTTTTTTCCAGAATTTCTATCACGTTGCTACGTTAATGATAAGTGATTGTGTTTGCTCAGCTGGCATCAATTGTGAAAGCCGTAGATTCACGTAATAGGCTTTGTTTTCATAAGTCTTTAGATGGTTCCAATTCCACGAATTAAGTTCTACTTCAAGTAATTACTCATGTCCTGCAATGTATTTTTAATAGTTGACAAAAGGAAAGAGACTCCAAGTTTTCCTTCGGCATTATGTGAAGGATCGGTCTTTGTGGAATTTCGAACTTATGTAATGCTTTTACTGGTCATTCAAAACTTTTCTTCAACCAATATTTATATCTATTCGACTTTGAGCGATACTTTCGAAAAAATTCTCTTCGTTTGGAGCTTAAGAAAGTCATGTTCATTGGAAATTGATGGATATGAAGGACGCTCACTTGCATTTTTTTTTGATAAAATTTTTCTTCAATCTAATCGGAATCTTCTGTGTTCTGGTTGATTTCACACAATATGAATAATACTTGTTTACTGGCATACTTGGATGACTCGTCTTCACTGGTTGTGCGGGCCCCGACATAACTTCCAATTTTTCGCAGTTTCGCTGGTTTTGCCATTGTGGTTCGTTGGAGTCCCGAGGTCAGCCTAGCCAAAGTCTGCCCCAGGTCATCACCACCACAGGCAGTCGTCGCTCTTGTGGACCAGAAGGAGATTCGCCACCATGCGGCTAGCTTTATACCAGGGCGGAGGTGGAGTTGGTATTGGTTTACTCTTAGCTGGGCTTCCTAATGGAATCGCCGGACTCCTCCGCTTGGGAGACCCTGTTGTATAACTAGCACCGTCTCTATAAGAGGCCCTTTAAGGAGTGTGAATAATAATGTAATATAATGTCACAAAGAAAGAGTAGCGCAGTGGTAGTGGTTCCGATCATCTGGAGCATGGTACTGGTTCGATCACGCATTGTGTTCAAGCTTTTCGTCACCCCGTGGTCTGAAATCTTTGCCAGCCTCCTCTGGGAAAGGCTCATTCTCCGCAATCCAAGTGAGAACGCTATAGCCCGGTTATCCGAAGACTGTAGGGAGAATTGGCTGGATCATCAGCATTCAAAGATATTCATAACGAAAAGAAATTCCTCGAGCAACAGCCGAACTCACACGCATAAGCTTGAAGACCATGGGGAATGGTGGATACGTGGAAATGAATCGAATGCAAGAAGTGTTGGTATCCGTACACTGGATGTTAAAGATCGCTTGTGTAAAATGAGGAATAAAAAATAGATAGTGTGACAAAAATTTGCAGTTTGTTGGTGGTTCGGTAAGCGGTGTTTCTTGATCCATGCTTTGTCGAAATTTTACTTTTACACTTTTGTACCCGATTCCATATTATTAAATGGATCTTTTGCCATAATTATTTGCTTTCTTTGAGCGTTCAATGATTCTGGACAGCAGAAGCCGTGTTTACCACTAAACGACATCTAATGGATTATATTTGTTATCGAGGAAGTTGGGACAGGACAATCGATGTTAGAAGAAGTGTTAATATAAGGGCACAGGGTTTCTTCTTCCCTTGGGACCTGTTCACGGGCCCATACTTGAAACAGTTCCTGGCACTTGACAACGCAGAAATGGCACAATAGACAGAAGCGTAGTGGTGAAATCTATGGTTATGTTTAAGCTGAATAACGAAGCACAACAATCATTGCTGATCATCAATAGTCAAACAGTTTAAAGGTTTAATAGCCAATAAGCGTGAGTTGATGAAACCGAGCGTTTTCCGACGACGACGCTTAGAAATTTTGTAAATTTCTTTCAAAGCAATTTTAACTACTGTCACTTTTTAGGAAACTTTTAAGGAATATATAGTGATGTTACTCTTTCTTGTACAGAGTATCATGGCACTATGCCTATTTATGGTCATTGTGGATTGGACACCAATACTGTATGTATTCGCCATTCTTCAAAGTGCGCTCACACTTTAGACATTCGCAGAGAGGGTGGTAATTTCGTATTTCCAGTCACTTGGTTGTAATTTTTTTTTCCTTTCGACTTTGAAATTTTATTGTCCCTTGAATCGACGTCTGCGACACCCGCTGCACACGCCTAAGTGCAAAGACATAAGTTTACATGAATGTGATTGAATATGATTACGTGTTTACTTCAAATTTAAGTCAATACAGCTTTACATGAACACACATACTTTCCTCTCTATCAATTTGGCTTTCGACAAAAATGGTTTTGATTTATGTTTTACCTCTAATCGCCATTTCTATTTGTTTTTTTCTTGTATTTCTATCTCTATTTATGGACGCTCAACGTAATCCAACAGTTATCGGCTGGCTCAACAGAACTATCCGCATAAGAGCGATCCATTGTTTTGAGTCCACAGAGCGAAAATTAGAAACAAATCCAGGGAAAAGAATATCACTGAATGAAAAACTAAAGGCGAATTTAAAAGAGTGAGAAGAAAATGGAAGGCAACGTTAAGTGCTAAATACTGACTGATCGCGTTCTGCGAATAAACAATGTTCTGTAAAACTATGTCTTATGAATATTTATTTATGAGAT
This sequence comes from Angiostrongylus costaricensis, assembly GCA_900624975.1. Lineage (NCBI taxonomy): Eukaryota > Metazoa > Nematoda > Chromadorea > Rhabditida > Metastrongylidae > Angiostrongylus > Angiostrongylus costaricensis. The sequence continues at coordinate 32,749 of UYYA01004135.1, read as the reverse complement.
CTTATAAACTGATCTTCTTAAGCTGACGCGAGGTTGGTACAGATCTTCGTTGTCGTTGTCGTTGTCGTTGTTTTTGATGTTATTGATCGATGGCTGACGTTTCGGCGACTTCGCCTTCCTCAGAGCCTGGACGTACTTTATGTTAGAATACTTTTTATTATTCGGTGGAAAAGAAGGTTAAGGTATTAATGAAGATCAAACTTTCAAATAGACGCCATATTGAACAGAAAGGCCACTCACCGTGATGTTACGTGCGGGACTGGCCCACACGTAGTTCACGTGGAGTCGCGAGCAAGACACGCCCCGGGGTCAAAATATCATTTTGAAATAGGGCGCCAGGTCACGTGTGATAGTGAGGCATTCGTCTTTCCGGTTCATCTTTGGATTTTTGAAATTTATCCAAAACGCCTCAAGAGTTTTGCGCGTTGACGTTTTTACAAAATGGGTATATTAACACTCACAGACATTTCAATGCCGTCAAAGTACAAAATTGCTGCAATGCTTTGACTTTTACCGACTCCATTTTTTTTCTATAGCATGTATTATGTGAAATACAATCACAAGGATGCTGAGATATGAGCAAAACACCTCAAAACACGTAACGGTAAAGAACCTCAGCTGTACATCCGACCCGTGATTACTCTTTCGGCGAGCTCACGTGTTAACCACTGCACCAACCGAGATCCTCCCTTTGCTTTCATATCAGCCAGCCTGTTGGTGGAGTGTATAAAACGTCAGTCATCGGACAGCGTAATCGAAGTTCCATGCTCACTTGAGGTTTCGAATTCTGCTCATATCTCAGCACCCTTGTGGATGTATGATATAGTTAATTGGCGCTTGTTGAGTCCTTCCTTTTGAACCGTTTGGGCTTCATTTAGTTCTAATTATTTGCTCAATTAGGAGTGATCGGTTGACTGGACGGTTAACAATTTATGCCATACTGTTCATTTAGTTACGCTTCATTCTGATTACTGTCGTTAAGACAATACAAATATGGTAAGGATAGAACGTTCACTTTGTGAGGAGGAGCCAGATAAGTTCATCATAAATTACTTTAACAGGTTACCGTCTACAACATTTATTTTGATCCGGCTGAAAATGAACTTGTTCTTCAGGGTGACTGCAATTCCCAACAAAAAAATTGATTCTTCAGATAAATAGTGGACAAAAAGAAACAGTGTAGGGTAAATGTTCAAATTCATTGCCACTTTCAACTATAAGCAAGAATTACTCTCGAACAAGGTGTTACTGCATGTTTTATCGGACTTGCCTAGTAGTGTCTTACAAATTGTTGAATGTACAAATACGTAGATCGAATTACCACTTCTGAAGTCTGCTAACAACACATGGCCTGGACTAGGTACGCTTGAATTTGGCTGAAGAATGTCAGGGCACGGTGACATCCTGGTGGATTTCGCAATCCCACAGGCGTTGTTCGCTTCTATTTTATACAGTATTGGAATTCTACAATTAGTGTACTAACAAGAGTTTCCGATTTTATGTACACTGGATTGTTTTTCTATTCTAAGAAGTGGGTCGTATGCTTGAAAATTGAAACGAATTTTGAGCACTGTTCGATAAATATGGTGGATGAACAAAGTTCTTTCCATCAAATGAATTCGTTGCGACAATCTGCCAAAGAATGTTAAGCGCCGTCTAATAACTGATCACGCAACATTTATGAAATGCTTGAATTTCCAGAAAATTTCGCCGACACTCAAGAACCGTTAAATTCGAAATTTCCTTTTTATTCTTTGCGTTCATTTACTCCACTTTGCAACCACAAAGATGCTGAGATCTGAGCAAAACGCAGGATCTCAGGTGCGCGTCGATATTGCGATCATCGTTTCCGGGAGCTAAAGTGTTATCGAGTGCACCAATCGAGATCCTTTCTTTGCCCTTCTCTCAGAGAGCTTTTAACGTCAACATGGATGATCTGGAGGGCGAAAATTAGCGTTGAACACAGTTAAGCTGAAGCTACAGTCGAAATTACAATGTTTAACTTTCACTTAGAGCCTGTTTTTTTTCATGGAAGCGTATTATGTGAAACACAGCCACAATGATGTTGAGATTCCTCGAAAACACTAGTTGCGCAGTCTAAGCTGACCTGAAGATCCGATTTTTGCTCATATCTAAGCATCACTATGATTGCATTTCGCATAATACTCTACCATAGAAAAAAGTAATGCTCAGTAAATAAAAGAGAAGCGTTACTATATTTGAGCCATTACGATTTTTCCACGCATTCTATAAAAGTGGTAACCGAAGGCTTTGAAACATATGACTAGACTTAATAGGTTCTGTCGTAAACGTGTTAAACAATTCGAATGACTATTATTGTATCACCCAGTATTTCAGGTCCTCCCAACGGTTTACCGCATCATCGTGGCTGTGAGGTGTTCCTGGGTACTGGGCTACGCTCTACAGCTGGAGGATTCGTCATCTCCCAAGCTGAGGTTTCTGGCGTTTCCATCAGAAAGCCCAGCTAAGCGTAAATCAGTATCAGCATCCACCACTGTCTTGGCATGAAACTAGTCGCATGGTGGCAAATCTTCCTCTGATCCATTAGGGCCGGCGACTGGCTGCGGTAGTGAAGACCTGGGGTAGAGCTTGCTACGGCGTAAGCATTTAGCAATAAAAAGCTTTTATTTCCAAAAAAACTGGCTTTTTTTGAAAAATTCCATAGACTTATGACGAAATTATAAAGGATGGAGAACGGAGTAATGTTCCCACGAAAAATGGAAATGAAATAATGTACTTCATATTAGCTATAACAAAGCGACTAAAATTTCTTTTTGTTATATTCTGAATAGAATAATCTAACCGGTCTTTGAAGTAAGGACTACCAGCTTCATAGTTATGTATTATATATCCCATGTTTTTGTGCTATAGACAAGTCCATGTTTCGTTAGAAATCCTAACCAATACGCGACTTCGGATACGCGGATTTAAAAAATCGTGCCATCTAAACAGAATAAGAGATTAATAGCTCAGAATTCGTCATTCATTTGAGTGGCCCACCGATGCATCAGGTCGGCTTTGTCCTTCCTCAGGCAAGTCTGTTTTCAACCAGTTTGCCGATCCTGGAAGGGTGGAGTGCTTTCCCTGCTTGGGCTGTGTAAATGAACTATCGATCACCTGTGCGTTGCAGTGCAGCACAAACGATTGCGCTACATGCTGCCATTAGGAGGTCGACATTTATAACTGTTTCCTGCTTAACACTTCCTGTTTTATTCTGCATTAACAAAGTGAAAGTAGATGTCTCCTCCTTGTTGTATTTGCACTTTTTTTCAATTATTATAAAGTGTAAATAATCTCAGAATGCTTCTTATCGCCTTTTTTCTCTGAAGGCTCACAGAATATAGGCTTGATTTGATTACTTGATACTCACTTGATACTTTAATAGCCCGTCCTCACTGGCTGTGCGTGCCACAGCATAATCTCCATTTTTCGGAGATTTGATGGTTAAACCATTATAGTTCCTTGGAGTCCCGAGGTTAACCTGGCCCAGGTCGTCACCACCACAGGCGGTCGCCGCCCTTGTAGATCAATGGAAGGTCTACCACCATGCGAATAGTTTGATACCTGGACGGTGGCAGATTTTGGTATTGATTTACTCTTAGCTAGGTTTCTTGATAGAAACGCCGGACTCCTTCTCATCTTGGGAGACCCCGCCAGGAGATGAATCCCCCGCTGTACTTCGCAGCCCGATACCCAGAAACACCTCTAAACCACGATGGGGCGGTAAAGCGTTGGGAGGGATTTGACTACTACTATTAAGTAACCCACTAGTAGTTCAAATTATCAGCACTTTTTGTAGTCACTCTATTGTCAGCACTCGCTTCGATGAATTCATGGAATAACGGCGTTGTTCTGTTAGAAAACCAATACCACACCAACGGTAGTCAACTAGCACACCCTCGTTCACCTTCAACACTCAGTAAATAAGTTTTACTTATTCTGAGCTTTCACCGTAATACCACTTAATGCCTTACCGGCTATAAGTTCGAATTACCTACGTTTAAAGCATCTTAGCGATTCAGAATGCTGGATATCTTAGATCTTTTGGAGAGTTTCCATATATTTACCAGTAATATTTATAAAACGGTTCTGGAAATAAAATTCTGAATTAAAAACTGTTCAGCTGAACTCAAAATCATCGCGGTTTAAGCTTTTTTTGCTAGAAAATCCAAGAACGTGTGTGTAACAGTCGTAGTAAAAATGATGTGTTACACTATACACATAATTATGTAGCATTTAGTTTGCTCTAACAAAACCTTTCACAATGTTCAACTTCAAGTTATTTTCCGAAATTGGCGTCAAGCCTTTTTTCTAATGTTAACTTCCAATCTGTTTACATATTTTTTTTTATTTGATCCGTCTTCACGTCTGCTGTGTGGATCATAGCACTTCTCACATCCAATTCGTTTGCTCGCATCCATCGTCCACGAAGGTCTTCCAAGTTTTTACGTCTGGCTTCAGCAACCGCTTTCAGATTTCCATTTCATTTTGAATGCCGTAGAATGCTGATCGACTCGATTCTACCTGGAGACCTTCGATAGGTAGGAGGGTTCCCAATTGGAGCGCAGAGAGTGCTCTTTTCCCAAAGAAGTCCAGTACCAATTTCCCGACCCGGGGGGATTAGAGGCTTAGTTGGTCCAGAGCGGAATAGAACTAGCACCATGCTCGTGATGACGAACACCACTACCACTTTGCTATCCGCTTCATTATCTGTTTACATGTGGAGTTACAATTTAAAAACCGAAGCATCTTGAGGAGTTGTGGACAAATTTCTGCCTTCCTTTTCTTGAAACCTACCCATTATTTAGCCAACTGTGTTTTTCACATTTCATTTTCTGATCACAAGTCTCCTCACTTACTCCATCCTTTGTTATTCTTTATGAATTATAGTTTTTTTTTTGTTACAAAACGTTCTGAAAGATTTATGTAAAGTATGTAGTTCCATCGCAAGAATTTACTCTTCTATATCTACTTTTCGAAAAAGTGGAAAATGCAACGGTTATAGATGCCGTGCGCAATAACAAAAATAGTCACTGATTCGAACACCCGACCGAGTCGACCCAAACCTCCCACCTAGCTTTCCGGGATTGGCGCATATCCACAAAGACGTCCAACTTGGTTTGATGGAGAGTGGAAACCCTCTAGCGGAGTCCCAGTATTCCAAGGGAAATCAACTAGACCATCATTGAAAGAAATTCGTTAGTTTAACCAAAATCCTCAATTGGCAGATAATTTCACACGTGAAGGCTCGAACAAACAAGCTTGTAACGACAAATACGAGAAGACGAATCTATTGAATGAAGTGCTGGGATCTTCACGACAATGTAATACCACGCCAAACAAGTAATAAAAGGTGATTTGAGCCACTCTTACATTTATAGGTCTCATTATTATTCCGTTATTATTAATATCATTACTACTATATGACTCGCCATTACATCTATTATGCGAATCCCAGCATTTCTTGCATTCGATTAGTTTCCTTTTTATAGGCTTTTCGTGAAGTACTCAGACCATCGGATTGGTGGTCTTTCTGCAGTGCGTTTGGTTTTCCGATGAATCCAGTCACTAACGACTCTTGTCCATCGGTTGTCATTCATACGTATTACGTGTCAGGCCCAACTTATCTTCGACTGTTTGTAGCGCAAAAAGGCATCCTTGATTTTTGACCGTTGGCGCAGGTAGGAGCTTTGGATCCATTCCTCAACTCGTGCTAAACGAGATACTCCTAGCATCGTCCTTTCGACTGCGCGTTCAATAACGCTGAGTGAATTTTTATCCTGTTTACGCAACGACCAGGTTTCTGACGCATATGTTAACGCAGGAAGTACCGTCGAGTCGAAAAGATGGGCCACGGAGACGGGTGTTCTTCGTTCTCCTCACTACATCCTCGATGCCCTTGAAAGCTCCCCAGGCTTCTGGTTTCCTACTGCTCAACTCTGGATATCAGTCGTTCATCATGTTGAATTTCCGACCTAGATAGAAGCAACTGGAGCATTCGGAGATATTCGTTTCGTTGCGCGTGAATGGGGCATACGAAACCAATCCTTTCCTCATAAACATCGTTTTTATAAGATTTATTCGAAGACCAATCTTTTCACAGGCTTTATCGAGGTCGGCTAGCATTCGTTCCGCTTGGCTAATGTTTGGTGTTATAACAACGATGTCATCAGCAAAGCGAAGATGGTGTAATTGCCGATATTCGATTTTCGCTCCCATATTATCCCATTCCAATGTTCGCATAACGTTCTTGAGGGTCGCGGTAAATAATTTCGGTGAGATGGTATCGTCTTCCCTAACCTCTCTTCTGAGGTCAATGTTAATATCGTTGTAGAATGGTGATATCTTGGTTGTGAAATTTTTATACAGCTCACAAAGGATCCTCATATACTGAGTAGGGACTCCCTGATGACCCTAACTGTCAAGGGTTTCAATGATTTAGTCTATCTCAAATGAGTTAAAGGCCTTTAAATCGATGAAAGTGAGACAGAGCGGTCTTTTGTACTCTCGCGGCAGTTCACTGAGCCCTATTATCGTGTGGATATGGACCATCGTACTAAACGAAAGTGAAAAGCTTGTAGACGACAAACAGCAAGCAGATTGGGCGATGGTTACAGATATCATAGAGGTCACCCTTCTTAAATATTAGCACGGTCTTGCTAGTCTTCCACTGGATAGGGACCTTGTATTCAAACAGGTAACATGTCAAAAATAAGGCCGGATATGCATTCAGTCACTTCCAAAGCTTAATGAAGTCGAATGCTTAGTGCATCCCTCAAAGACTGATCAACGTCGAGAGCTTTATCCTTTTTTTATCCCATCGAAGATGTGCAAGATATATGGGGCCACCGTTAGAGCCGAGCCTTCACCGCAGATTTGTGACCATCCCATGCAAGCGCCTTTTAGCACCACAATAGCGCCTATAAAACCACAACGTTGCTGAGATATTTGCAAAACTCTGGACCGCAGGTGTCTATGGTGGGGAACGAACGCGCTATTATCCTTTCCGGGGAGTAACGCGTTCACCACCACACCATGCGGGTCCTTTGTTTCGCACGTCTCTCAGCTATTTCTATCGATCTTTTTGCCACAGCAATCACCCATCAGCGGGGTTGATCTGGGGAGCACAAATCGGCATAGAACCTAGTTAAGCTATGGCTGTAGTTGTAGTTGAAAGTTGTGGTTGTATTTCGCTTAGTAACCTGCCATGAAAATTATAGAAGGCAGAAAACAAAACGTTAAACATTGTGATTTCAACTACAGCCATAGCTTAACTGGGTTCTATGCCGATTTGTGCTCCCCAGATCAACCCCGCTGACGGGTGATTGCTGTGGCAAAAAGATCGATAGAAATAGCTGAGAGACGTGCGAAACAAAGGACCTGCATGGTGTGGTGGTGAACGCGTTACTCCCCGGAAAGGATAATAGCGCGTTCGTTCCCCACCATAGACACCTGCGGTCCAGAGTTTTGCAAATATCTCAGCAACGTTGTGGTTGTATTTCGCTTAGTAACCTGCCATGAAAATTATAGAAGGCAAAAAACAAAACGTTAAACAGCGCCTATAAAGTTAAGACATGGCTGAGAGAAAGGCAAAAGAAGGGTCTCAGTTGCTGCAATGGGTAGAATGTGAGTAAGGTTAGTCGTTAGTCGGAAGTTTACCTGATTATCCGAGTTTTGCTGACACCTAAACATCCTTGTGGTTGCATTTCACATAGTCCCCTATCATGAAAAAAAGAGGAACAGGCAGTAAATAAAAAGTTAAGATATTTTATCCTCATATAAGCTTATCAATAAAAGACACTGAAACTCGGTATTGACATTATTTGCAAAGAGCTAATTTGTGAAAAATCTATCATGCGGTAGAAAACGAAGATATTTCTGCGGTAATAACGATCTTATCCTACGCGTACGTAAGCATTCAGTGAAAATGGAAAACATGGATATGAACATGAGACACAAATTATGCAAAAAAAAGAAGTCGGTCGCCTTCGAGTTATTGATTTTCTGCCGTAGGCAAAACTTCGCGCTCACTTTTTCTTGCTCAGTAAGCCTTTAACTCCACGGTTCTTATATTCAAATGACATGTGCTTGGACATCACTGCTACAGAACCCAGTGCCAACTTGAAGGATAGTAGGAGGAGAGCGAAATGAGTGGGAAATAGGGTGTAAGCTAGCATAGCTGGCAAGCGTCATGTAAGCATTCATGTACCTGACAACAACTATATCCTGTTGTGATCATGTCTAACTTTTCACTATAGGGAAATTTGTTCGACATATATTGCAGGAATAACTTATTTTATCTCATTTGGATTCTCAATCCTGGAGCACTTCAGAAATTCTGTCACCTTAGTATCATCGCACAGCTTACACCTTGACACAAACATAAAGGATTTGTGGAAGGTTTCATCACAAACGCTGCCCGCTATATTTGTCAGGCAAGTGATTTTTGGCTGCTTCACACAACACTAGCGATTGGAATTCCAGGATAGTTCAACGAGCCAACGTAATTTCTTGCTGTTGTAGAAAATTGTTGGTCACAATTCATCCTCTAAGTGAACATTTATTCGTGCTGAAATTTCCTTGAAAACTGATTAGATAAAGATTAAAATACACCAAAGTGTACTAACGCTACGTAACACGAGCTGCTCGTGGAGACGTTGGATTGCTTTGTGGCTAAACGTTGTCTTGAAGATTTGCTAATAGAACAGCACTTCTTCAGTCAGCACCTCCAATACCGATGTGGAGTGCTTCCGGAAATACATTTAACATTCGGCAACATATTTAATGATGATGGCAAACAATACCAGCCGTCATCGAGCACTGGAGAGGGGCCTACGTGAATAGTATACCTGAATGAGAAGGTCTTTGTGCACCACACCTTTTTTAAGAAGTATCTTCGACAGTAAGTAAAAGGTTCCGTTAGCAATGCTCTCCAACGGAAATGAAACCCTAAGACAACGAGAAAAAATAGTGATTCCTGCGAAGCATTCATGCATTCCAAAAAAAAGCACTAGAAGTAATGGGCTTCTGGTAGGATCCATAGTGTTTTTTCTCCATGTTCTCAAGTCTGGACAGCTGTAGTGCGTACGAAAAGTGGCGTTTCCAGACTCCTAATTAATAAGATGACTGTAGAACAACGTACAAAAATACAATAGCTTGTATCGTAGTTGTCTACTAAAGTCTCTAATAACTGGGTGATTTAAGCGCAAATGGGTTGCCTGTCAAAGAGCGATCTCACGTCACTAACCACAACAGGGCGGTCCCCGCTTACGTTGGCATAGGATGTCGATCATAATGTCACAGGATTCTATGATCCGATTGTATGTTTGCTAAGTTGTCGCCGCCGTTCTCGTGAAAAACACGCAGTCCTATCTATCAAACGAACATTCCGCAGTATATCTCATTCAGTCGAAGCATCAAGAAACGTTGTGAAAACATATTCCAGAGCAGTAAAGTGTTTAAGTTTTATAAATGAAACAGTGGAGGAAAGTAATGACACAAGAAACCGCCTACTTGTTGAGCATCTTCTTGTGGATATTTTCTGAATGTCTACTTTTCATTTATTTGTGTTCTAGTCATGAAATCCATTGCGGTGAAGCATGTTCCAATCATGATATTATTTCTGACAGAGCCTGTCAATTTGGCTTGCTTAATTTCCAGCGTAATTTTTTTCACGGAACACATATTTGTATAGTTATTCTCAATCATCACGAAACTTCGGTGTACTCTCAGTTCAATGTGCTTCACGTGTCTCTTAGTTCAAGTTGTTTACATTTCTGTGGCGAAGGTGTCGAATGCCTTTCAGCGATCATTCTCGTAAATCCCTGATTTCTTTCGCTGTTCAAATTAAAGGCGATGATAGACGAGCGTTGCAAAACGCTTTAGGCTGCGTTTACGCCTTTCAAAGACGTCTTGTAGGAGATGATTGCCAAAAAAAAAGGTGTATTTTTGAAGCACTATTTACTTAGTGATTACTATGCCCTACACTGCCCTCGCTGAACATTTCACTCGTCTTAGTATTGTCTTATTTTTCCTCTTTGTAATAGGTTAAAGTGAAGCTAGATAGGCTTTGAAATGAAATCGGACGAAGACGACGTTTGCAACCAACTAAATGTTGTGATGCTTGGATCACCTCAGAAAAGTATTTTGGTGAGGTCATCTTCTATTACTGTGATATCCTTCAGTGGTAATCATTCTTCGATTTACAGATTTTTGGTCAACGTATTTTTTATTCTTCTGAGAAATTATATTTATATGATCCTTTTGTTATTATTTGGCACTTAGAACAGCTGCAAAATCTACTTCGATGAGTTAGTGGAATTTGTTTACTAAGTGACATATTCAATGCGATGTAATTTACATATCGTACTTTTTTTGCTAATATATGGAATAATACCGAGAAGTTAAATAGGGACCTTGATCGATTTAGCCCAATTTTGAAAACACTTAACTAGTTTCCTTCAGTTCGAAAAATTGTGTCAAGCTGCCATGAAATACGAACGCCATGTTCATTACCAGGATGTATATTATCTCACTATTGATTATAATGGAAAAGAAGAACTGTTGGAATTTGTCGATCCAGGATTGGTAAGTTTTTTCGCTTTCCAAGTTTGTGCAAACAATATTTCGGCTTCATGTCATTGAAAACGACGGAAATAACAAACGCCGCGGCCTGGCAATATTCGGTGTCCTCAAATATCGATCGTTGCTAAAAATTTCCTGGAGAATGACTTTAAACTATGTTTAAAATAACGCCGAAATTCCACAATTCTCAGTTTATTTTGATTCAGGCACGCACTGGTGGACGGGAAATGGCGATCAAGAGGGCTGACCTTGCGCTTCTGTTTTACTCAGCGCTTTCACTATCATCACTCCATAATTTGCAGACGGTGAAGGACGATTTGACAATGAAAGGAAATGTGGGCATCCCTATAGTTTTATCAGTCTCATATTGTGCAATATCACTGAGGACTGCGTTTGATGTCAAAGAGTTTATAAAAGTTCCTTAGGTTGCTATCGCATTCTTGATTCAAAGTGTTAGAATGAAGAATATAGACCAGAACAATTGATCAATCTCACTTCAATAAATTAAACTTTTTTTCCGAATTTTCAGGATTGCCCATGAGCCATCAGATATTGTTTCTAACATATTCACTTTCAACATTTCTTCAGATATCGTGCTCATCTTCAATCTTTCCATTTCAGTATTACTAGCGGTGATGCCAGTAAACAGTGTAATCCTTAAGCCTGTATGGGCGAAAAAAAACTCGTTTGTGAAGATTAAATAGACGTCGAATTCATGATAGGCGTGACCTGATTCCAATTTTTTCCGTAGGAAAATTGGTTTTATTGATTAAGTGACGTGTTGCGTGAAATGGGTTAAATTCTTGTGGTTACGATTTCGATCTGTCCTTTAGGGAATGCTCACTAGACTGTAAATGTGTGCGCAAGAACTTTGTTGATTACCGAAGATATCGTTCCAAAAGCGAATCAGCTTATGTTATCGTTGCAGTTTAACTCGTTTCCATCTTTTCACTTACTGACAGTGGGTTTGTTTGCACATTAGTACTTGGATCTCAAGCGTACCTCTTTTCAAAGACCAAGGAAAAGTTTGTAAACAATGTTTCCTGTTTTCTAAACAGTATAATTCCTTCAGTGATATATCAATGCGTAACAGTATTCATTTTTCAAAATTAGATAATGCATTAATATCAGCTGATCGAGATCTCGATTTCCAGATGCCTTTGCGTCTTGTATGTGACTCAGATGAGATAATGGAAGATGAAGAAGATTGGGGCTCAACAGGAATTAGCTCGATTTCCGAAGGTGATGATTAGTAGTGGTCTTGGTATCTTACCCTTTTTTTGATTTTAGATTATCTCGTATTCTTTTCATGATTCAATTAACCGTCTGTCAAACGAGAGCTTCATTCAACAGCTGTGTTGTTCCATTGGAATGCGCCTAATACTTAGCTAAAACAAAACTGATTTTAGTTAAACTGGTGTTCTTGAAGAAATTTTGGCTCGATAAGTAAACTTTATAGGTTACGAGTCAGACACAGAAAAAAATGGAAGAATCCAATGCCGTAGTTCTATGGATAAAATTCGAAAAGCGAATGAAGAAGGTGAATTGGCCATCGAACAGGTCCTCACTTATTATATCGCCTACTCGGCTTCTTTGAAAATAGTAACATGATGAATTACTTAGTTTTACAGTAAATGAAGTACTTCCCTACGTATATAGGGCCAGAAATGGGCAACTGAACTTGGTCCTGATTGTGAGTTCATAATTTTGTCGTCATCACAATTCGCTGACGCAAAAACGTTCCTCGAGACGATAGTGAGCACCATTCGTGTACATCGGAAAAGAAGAACGCGAACATTTATCAAGCAACTGAAGTAGGTCCTCTTCCTCCGCAATTTGGGCACCTGTTAGAACAGTCTTACTAAATGCTGCAAAAGAGAGTGAGAATCTGAAAAAACATACTTTCACATTTGTTCCTAATCACTTTCATCGATTTATCGTATTGTACCCACCTTAGGCTTGCTCATGAGATTTTGTCACCACGGAAATCGGACAGATCAAAGGAGGAAAGAAAGAGCACGAAATCCAGTAGCAGTTCGAACTCCTACAACAACGAGAATAAATCGAATATCTGTTTAATTATGTGAATGAAGAAAGAGATTTTTTTATACTTATCTACCTCATATACATGTCGCATAAAAGTGTATGACGTAATTCCAACATTACTGGTGGAATCAGCGAGGCATTTGATACGGTGTCATAGAACTGCTGCAAAAACAAAGCATTCGTGAGATCTTAATCATACTGATGAATAGGCGCTAAGTCATATCGGTCACTACTCCCTGGACTACACTTTACAAGAGGACGAAAGAAAATGTTCCAATTTCTCTACCTCTTTTATCTTTTCCTCCATACAATATGAATCTAAGGAATCCGAAAGCAGATGGGCCTTGAATAGCTTTATTTTGCTAATATTTAGGAGACAACTTACCATTTAACTAAAGCCCTTCATTCTTAGTATATGCAGTTCGGCACCTAATTTTGTGTGATTACCGCATCTAATAAACGCATAGCATCTTGTCACACAGGCTGTGAAGTGAAAGAAAATCGTGTTCAGTGATCAACCCATCTCGCTACGTATAAGTTGTATTAAAATATACTCTTTATAGCAACAATATACGTGTTACTGTGTCGGTGCAAAGAAAGCAGATAATCGCCGCAATAGTAAACGGTACATCATGGCACGCAAAGGCATCATAGCAATGTCTGCCTCCGCTATCATTTCCTCACAATCGTTGCACCCTTCTCACCATTATCTCTGTTTGGTCTGAAAAATAGTTTTATATTATTAAGTGCAAATGGTGTCTTTTTTGATGCTAGCCGTTTGACAAACTGTCGATTGAATGTAAAGGCAATAGCGAGAAACCTCTGCTAAGTAAAATAGCCAACTGCAGAAGAAATGAGTTTATATCAATGCATACCGGCGCTCCTATCCACCACCTATGGTCAAAATCACCTCAAGGCGAATCGCGAGTGTTCATTAACAGCAGGATGCGGTTTTAGGTGAAATTTCGATTGCCGTGTTCGCGCTTCCACATAGTTCTAAAGCAAATTTCAAATTTCAACTATTTATACCACCCCTGAGTGATATGGCGTGTGTCTACGATTGATTAGTTGCCTCATTAAGTTTTTGCAGAATGAAAGTTGTTTCATATGGCTAGTCAATAAAAACATCTGTATGTTTTGAAAAGGCGCGTGTAGAGCAGTGGTCGAAGGCGCCCTGCAGCATACACGTGGAATCGATCTCCGCATCCATGGCCGACCAAGCCATCCATCCCTCCGGGGTCAGCAAATTGGTACCAGACATGTCTGGGAGGTTGACAGCACTGGCTCGATACTTCGCTAGGCCACTGCTAATCGTTGTAAAGGCCAGATATGCATTCAATCATCTCCAACGATGTTTAATGGAGTCGAATGCATGGCACATCCCATAGGACCTGATGAATGCCGAGAGCTCTATGCTTTATTTATTTATCCGTTTTCAAGCGATTTGATGTGTATTTCGTAGTGGTGGGTTCAAATATGCATTGTGTTTTTTCATAAAATAGCTCTTTGCAAATAATGTCAATACCGAGTTTCAGTGTCTTTTATTGATAAGCTTATATGAGGATAAAATATCTTAACTTTTTATTTACTGCCTGTTTCTCTTTTTTTCATGATAGGGGACTATGTGAAATGCAACCACAAGGATGTTTAGGTGTCAGCAAAACTCGGATAATCAGGTAAACTTCCGACTAACGACTAACCTTACTCACATTCTACCCATTGCAGCAACTGAGACCCTCCCTTTGCCTTTCTCTCAGCCTTGTCTTAACTTTATAGGCGCTATTGTGGTGCTAAAAGGCGCTTGCATGGGATGGTCACAAATCTGCGGTGAAGGCTCGGCTCTACCGGTGGCCCCACATATCTTGCACATCTTCGATGGGATAAAAAAAGGATAAAGCTCTCGACGTTGATCAGTCTTTGAGGGATGCACTAAGCATTCGACTTCATTAAGCTTTGGAAGTGACTGAATGCATATCCGGCCTTATCCTTAACATGTTACCTGTTTGAATACAAGGTCCCTACCCAATGGAAGACTAGCAAGACCGTGCTAATATTTAAGAAGGGTGACCTCCATGTTATCTGTAACTATCGCCCAATCTGCTTGCTGTTTGTCGTCTACAAGCTCTTCACTTTCGTTTAGTACGATGGTCCATATCCACACGATAATAGGGCTCAGTGAACTACCGCGAGAGTACAAAAGACCGCTCTGTCTCACTTTCATCGAACTACAGAAGGCCTTTGATTCAGCTGAGATAGAATCACTCTTGGAAGCCCTTGATAGTTAAGGAGTCCCTGCTCAGTGCATAAAGTTTCTTCGTGAGCTGTGCAGAAATTTTACATCCAAGTTATCACCATTCTATAACGATATTAACATTGGCGTCATAACAGGAGTTAGGCAAGTCGATACCATCTCGCCAAAATTGTTTATCGCCGGCCTCCACAACGTCATGCGAACATTGGAATAGGTTAATATGGGAGTGAAAATCGATGGCCAGCAGTTACATCATCTTCGCTTTGCTGATGACATCGTCCTTACAACACCAAACATTAGCCGAGTGGAATGAATGCTTGACGACTTTGATGAAGCTTGTGGAAAGATTAGTCTTCGACTAAATCTCACAAAAACGATGCTCATGAAGAGCGGATTGGTTTCGCATGCCTCATTCACGCTCAACGGAACGAATATCTCCGAATGCTCCAGTTATATCTATCTAGGTCGAGAAATCATTATGATGAACGACCTAGCTCCAGAGCTGAGCAGAAGAAAACAAGCGGCTTGGGGACTTTCCAAGAGCATCGAGGATGTAGTGAAGAGAACAAAGAACATCCGACTCCGTAACCACCTTTTCGACTCAACGGTACTTCCTGCCCTAACGTATGCGTCAGAAACCTGGTCGCTGCGTAGTTTGGATGGAAGATCACTCAGCGTTATTGAACGCGCAGTCAAAAGGACGATGCTAAGAGTATCCCGTTTCACATAAGTAGGGGCTGGGATCCGAAGCTCCGATCTGCGTCAGCGATCAAAAATCAAAGATGCTGTTCTGTACCCCAAGCAGTCAAGTATGAGGTGGGCCAGACACGTAATGCGTATGAATGAAAGCCGTTGGACAAGAGCCGTTAGTGACTGGATTTCTCGGTAGGTCAAACGTACTGCAAGAAGACCACCGACCTGATGCTCAGAGTTTTTCACAAAGAGCCTTGAAGAAAAATATGATGCTCAACGAGTCCCTAGAGCGAGCAGAACCCACTGGGCTACTTTTGCACGCGACAGGGAAAAATGGAAGATTTACTGGCGCCCGCTCGAGTCACTCGACTACTAACGGGACTACAGGTGATCCAGGTGGTGTGCAATACAACACCGACTCCTGAAGAATGCATTGCAACCTCAATGGCGGTAATGGATGCTGTACTGTATCAAAGGGCAGTTGAGTCTGTTTCACTCAAGCGGTGCCCACTCCGCAATGTTCGACTCTGCGCAAAACGAAAGCTCATATTCAGCGAACGAGCTGCTATGGGCGATCGAGTCGAATCGTCGCTGCTACGGAAAGGTGAAGATTCCGAAAACTTAGTCGAACTATGTTTTATAACAACTTCGTGCAAGCTTATGAATTTGAGAAATATTGTAGATCTAGTAATTTATTCGGAATGATCGCTATTGGCTCAATTGATTGATCCATTCGGGAACGACTTAAGGATCCAATAAGCATTTAATAGCTTGTATTCAAGTGTTGCCCCGGGCAAAATACCTTCTACAAGGTCTTCGTTCATGACAATCATCGCCAGCATCAGCAGCCAGTTTTTTTTTTACTTAGACGTTTACTAGTTTGACTCTACAACGCGTAGCTCTCCCTCAACTGTGAATTTATTTGTTTGATAATGTTCATGTAAGCTACTCCAGTGAAAGTCTCCCGAGTCGACCGTTCTTCTCGTCCATTACTTCTAACGGCTTTCACCTATCATATGCCTTACCATTCATGGACGAGTGACATCAGCATTCTGTTGAGTGCGAGAGTAATCCACTGAATTCTCTTCGCTCTGTGCATTCATTCGCCAATCTTCATATTTTTTCTAATTCACTGGTGAAGGGCTCGTGTAGTACAGTGGTCAGAGGCGTCTTGCAATACATATTTGTTCGATCCCACACCCGATGCTGAGCTGAGTGTGCTTTTCATCCCGATGTCGGCAGTTTGGTATCAGAACTGTCTGATACCATAGGATAGCAGCATTGACTCGATGCATCGGTAAACGAACGCGATTCACTACGTACGCAGATATGCATTCAGCCACCTCTAATGATGCTCGATGAAATCAAATGAACGGAGCTTCCCTCAGGGATTGATCAACGCCAAAAGCATGATCCATTTTTATTCGTTTTACTGGCGAAGAAATGTATCACACTTTATGATGTGCGCTTTAGATCCTGCGGCATCCCGTGGTAAACAGATCTTGTCCACTGGTCGTCGCTAAGACCCATAATTAATTCGGTCCACCTGATCTTCGACAGTTAGGCCTACATAGTAGCATTTGTGATCATTGATCGCTGTATAGTAACTATTTCTTAAATAGTTCCTATTTTCTATAATATCACATGTTTCCTGTACTAACTATTTGGTTATAACTATCTTAAATCTATCCATTCGTAATGTTTAAGTCCTTAGACCGTTTCCACATGTATCTCCGGTAGAAGCCTTTGTACAAGCTATTTCATCCCTTTCACATGACCTTTTGATAAGCCTTTGCGTTGTTTTTATATAACCTTTCTATACGAGCTATTCCCTCGCTAACTGATCAAGTGCTATGTTGACCAAGCCCCTGGCATACCGTCTTATCTGATGTACTTCTCCGCATGTACCTTGTCATGCCTTGAATCAGCACTATCTCTAACTCACTCTGTAAAACCCCACCCATTATAGACAAAATAGGAGGAGCTCCATCAGTCTTAGAGACGAGTGTCTGCCTTCCAAGCTGCCAGTGCTCCAACTCCAAGGTCCGCCTAGTTTCCTTCAAGTGTACTTGTTCCCATTTCAATCTCGTTCGTATCCACCCAGCTTACATATCGTCAAATATCACACACTATTATTGTATCGTCGTTGTTGCTATAAACTGTTATGTCCAAACTCGAGGTTGTTCAAGACAGTTACGGAGAAAAGTTCCGCGTGGCAAATTCATACAAAGTCGAGCATTCCACTTACAGTTGGCGGTCGAAAGGCCAAACCGACCAACTCCCTAATCCACTGGTCAACTAACACACGCTGACGGAGCCCGGAATTTCGGATTGTTTCTCTCACTTTCGTGGGACGAAGTACTACCAACGTCTCCGTTTTGACACCGTTTCAGATAGAAGTGTGTGATCTTTAATCCCGCTTACGTAGCGAGCAGGCTTCCAACGCGTACATTAGTTCAGTAAAAATCGAAGGTTAGAAGGTGAGCACGGAGTTGAGTGTTCTCACTACTCTTCCCTACATTCTCAGTAATCTTAAAAACTCACCAAGCTTCTCGCTTACTCCCGCTCAACTCTCGAGTTAAGTCGTTAATTGTGGTGGATTACCAAAGTAAAAAATACCTGAAACATTCGGAGATATTAGGTCTGTCGAACGTGATTGTGGCCTATGAAACCACTTTGTCAATCAAAGACCAATCTTTCCACAAATATTATCAAAGTCGGCTAGCACTCGTTCCGCATAGTTTATGATTGATGTTATAAGAACAATGTCATCAGCATGGCGAAGATGGTGCAATTTTCGACAATCGATTTGCGCTGCCGTGTTGTTCGCATGACGTTCTTGGCGGTGGCGGTTGCTAATCTTGGCGAGATGGTGTTACCTTGCCTAACTCCTGTTCTGCCGTCGATGTTAATATCGTTAGAGAATGGTGGTATTTTGGATGAAATTTTTGCATATCTCATGAAGAATCTTCATATACTGTCTAGTAATGCCCTGTCTATCTAGGGCTTTCCATAATTGCTTTTACCTCAAGTGTGTCAATATTTTCAAATCGATGAAAGTGAGCAAGTACAATCTCTTGTGAAACAGAACTTCAATGAGTCTTGTTATAGAGTGGATGTGGTCAGCCGTACTAAATCCTTTTCTAAAGTCACTTGTTCACGTGGTCGTATTTCATCCAGTGCTCTGCCAATCCTGTGAGCACGGAGTTGAGTGTTCTCACTACTCTTCCTCGAGTGAAGTGTTTGTAGACGACAGACAGCAACCAGATCGGGCAACAGCCACCGATATCGCGTAGGTAACGTATGAAGAGTTGAACCAGCTGTGTTGTCGAGAACTGGTGATAGGTTCCTCAGGTGATCAGGTTCTTTCCTGCCCGGGCCAGCTATTGTTCGATTCATCGCCAACAAAACAGGGTGTAGAATTTGGGAAGAGAGAGTCGGTGAGGCGACTCGAAGACGATTTCCTTTATCTTCTTCCTAGAAGCCGTAATCGTTAAGTTCACGCGTACTTTCATCTCGGTCTTCCATTTAGCAGAGTTTCAGCGTCAATTGCACTTCACGACCTTCGTGCCTTCAGGTGTGTGTCACTACCACTTTTTCCTCTCTAAGATGTCGTCTTATCGCCTTTCTGCAGCGCTCTGCAAGCTCTGACAAAAGCTAACTCTGCAGATTTTACAGTTTA
The DNA here is from genome assembly GCA_900624975.1 of Angiostrongylus costaricensis. NCBI lineage: Eukaryota > Metazoa > Nematoda > Chromadorea > Rhabditida > Metastrongylidae > Angiostrongylus > Angiostrongylus costaricensis. The sequence continues at coordinate 13,472 of UYYA01004135.1, read as the reverse complement.
TAAAAGGGTAAAGGATAAAGCTCTCGGCGTTGATCAATCCCTGAAGGATGCGCCATGCATTCGACTTCATTAACCATCGTTGAAGGCCGTTCAATGCATGTTTGGCCTTTATAATGATTCGTCGTGGCCTAACGAAGTATCGAGCCACTGCTGCTATCCTCTCAGACAAGTCTAGTACCAATTTGCTAACCACAGACGGAGGAGGACTTGGCGAGCCTGCGGTGCAGGGATCGATCCCATGTGCATTGCAGAACACCTCCTACCACTGCGCCACACGCGCCCTACGTTACTAGTATAACAAGAAAATTAATTGGCAATCTGCACCTTTCTTACACCTTGTATTAGTTAATTAATAGAATATAGCTCCTCGAATCAGTTCCCGTCACAGAATAATCACTCGACTCGACTTTGTATGAATTTGCTACGCGGTACTATTAAATATTGCTACAGAACACAACCTCAAACTTGGATTATAATAGTTTATACCAATAACAACAGTACAATATAAACAATCTGACGATATCTAATTGAGTACAGAGCACTAGTTGAGTGGAGTAACTGAGCGGACGAACTGAGCGAAATGGAACGAAATACAAGCGAAACACTAACTGGAGTGACTAATAATGCTTATATTCCTTCTGTAATGGTCGGAGTTTGACAGAAAGAACTGGAGACAATGCTGAAAGGAAGATTCTAGAATGTTTCTCATTCGGTATAATCTGATAGAGTTGCTTGCACAGAATGTTGGTGAAGGCTATACAATAGCTTTTACAGAAAGTCAATACAATAGCTTTTACAGAAAATAAATGTGACTGCAATGCAGTAACTTATACAAAAAAGTTGAACGGAACGGCAGATGATGGAGAGCACCTCCAGCCGGCAGCCGCTTCTTCAGCAACCAAATTGCCCGCGGAGAAGAACAGTTGCTACAAAGAAGTTGTGTAATTCCTTTCCAGCCAGCTGAGAGGTAGGTGCACGAGATGGTCGGAAAGAAACAATTTGAAGAATGTGCAAAGATGGATTTGGGATAATTACCAGTAACCGGTTAATAAAAGAAACATACTACGATATAAAAAATTGGAGCCTTTCGAGAAATATCGTCACTTTCTATTTACTTCCTAATCTTTTCTAATAGTAGGGTATTATGTAGAATACAATCATGATTTTACTTTTTATTTCCTGCCTACTACAGTTTTTACGACAGAGCATTATGCGAAACACAACCACAAGGATGCTGAGATATTTGTAAAACACCGGACCACAGGTGTCTGCGGTGGAGAACGAGCACGCTATTAATCTTTCCGGGAATTAACATGTTTAGCACCACACCAAGCGAATCCTTCGTTTCGCTTGTCTATCGGCCGTCTTATTGAACTACAGGTTGCTATAAGCATTCACCCATCAATGGGATTGATCTGGGGAGCACAAATCGGCATTGAATCCAGATAAGGTGAAGCTGTGGCATAAATCACAATCATTATGTTTATACTTTGCAGCATAATACTCTGCCATTAAAAAAGAGTGGGCAGTGGATTAAAAGCGACGACATTTTGATTTATACCACAGTTTCAGCCTGACTGGGTTCAATGGCGATTTGTGCTCCCCAAATCAATCCCGTTGATGGGTGAATGCTTATAGCAACCTATAGCTCAATAAGACGGCCGATAGGCGGGTGAAACGAAGGGCTCGCATGGTGTGGTGTTGAACGTGTCGGCAGCCGGAGAGGCTAATAGCGTGTTCATTCCTCACCTCAGGCACCAGCGGTCCAGAGTTCTGCATATATCTCAGCACCACTATGGTTATTCGGGAGTAGTTACTACACACCTAATTTGTGAATGTCTCAGCCACTGTGAAACGAAGAGGGTAAACCATCCACATGTTTTTATCTACCACAGTAGAAGCCATATAATGCTACTAACTACATATGTGCAACAATGTATGTATTGATTTTCCTAGCACAGAAATGTTTGAGTACCGCACCTATATCTAGTCGTCCTTATATTTCTCGAAGAAGGAAAGCAGCTCCTCGACTTCGAACTTGCTACCCAAATAAATCACACTTCTGTCATGAATGTCCGTAGGAACAACATCAAGGACGAGCTCCTACAATTGGTTAATAAAATTTTTCATTATACAATAGCAAGTGCAATTCCATATCTATTTCCCAGAATGCCGACGCAATTTGAAAATGACCTAATCGGGTGGCGTTTTATGAATATCTTCACGGATTAAGGAACATTATCGATTGCAAGACGATTTGACTTTCTCACCTTACCCGTTGTTGCGACACCTCCTGCTTGTTCCACAAGAAATGCCATAGGCGCACATTCATATAAGTACCGTAACTGCAAATAGTTTTGGTATGTTACTTAAATCATTGACAGCGTGGTAACTGTCCGATCGTGCTAACGCTACTTTTCCACGAGGTGCATCGCTTGTTGGAGGATAGAGGAAGATTCCACCATTGAGCATTGTTCGATGAACATCTGCAACCATAGATCCAACGTATCGTTGAGCAATCAATTTCTGGCCTTCCTGAAACATGACGAGTGATGAAATGAAACAGGCGAGTGATTACAAACACTAGCACTAGAGTTTGAACGAAATTTATGACTCTTGAAGGCGTTATCTCACCTTTGGATACTTTTTGTGGTGCACATATTCTTTGACAGCTTTTGGCCAGTCTCTCTCGTATCCCTCATTCACGCTGTAAATTTTTCCTTTTTCAGGAATTCTCATCTTTGGATGAGTAAGAATGAACTCTCCAATGCTCTGAAATCGAAAAATTGGGTGAGAAAGTCTTATACGATAATAATACCACATACTGGATCAAGCATGAATCCATTTACACCACGTCCAGTGCTGAGAACTATCATTGTCGCTGAACCATATAGGCAGTAACCCGCCGCTACAATAGACCTACAGATGCCATATTTACTCTTCCGCATTAGTGGATAATTGTAGATTTCACCTTCCAGGCTGCAGTAAGTCGTCCTTCTTAACTGGCTCGTCTGTTTGTGTTCGCCAGATACCAAAAATTGTTCCTGCAATGCAATAAGCTATTTATGCTTCGCTGAAAGTGGTAATTCTTTCTTATATTGGAAAACTTCCAGCACGTACCGATTGACACCAGACAGTCAATGTTAGACGACCCATCTAGAGGATCGAATGTAACGATGTATTTTCCTCTCTTTGATAATTCAATTTCTATGAACTGAAATTGAAATCAATTACTGGAAGTACTGAGGAAGAGATAGCAATAAGTAATTTATGTTGGATTGCTTTTTAGCAAAGCAAGTCATTTCGTAGAATATTGTAAATCACTAACTAAGAAAAATGTGGGATTTCTGACGAAGGACATGAAACATATATTGCCGTACGTTTTCGTTCTCTTCAGATACCATAGCGCAACAGGTGTACGATGAACGGATCATGTTAATCATGAGCTCATTGCTTAGAACATCCAACTTCTTCACCTTTAAATAACACATGCTAAATATTTATATTTATTTTGTTTAAAAAATTGAACATGTGTTCAAAGTTAGTATAAAAGACAGCACTTCTTCTCCTTGAACATTAGTGTTTCCAGCTATACCGTAGAGATGAGCCAGACCAGCCTGTCGTACTGAGCTCGATATTGCCTGAAATTATAGTGTCGCCCGATAATACTACAGACGTGTGTTATTGGGCCAGAACTTTTCTACGAAGCTTAGTTCCTAAAAAACCGATTCCACTTAGTATAATGAAGGACTTGCATTTGAAATTTTAGTCGTAGAGCTAACCTTAAAAGCGGTCATGAGTGACGTAAGAAGATTCGTGAGATCACCGGTAGCGCTTGGATGCTTCCGTTGTTCGTGCAGTACATACCTTTGTAATGTCATAGCATCTGTCTCGACACCATATGTGGTTGAAGAAGTTCTGCTCATTATCTGTATTATGAAACAAAAGTCATAATTTGGAAATCAACTCCATGTAGCACAAAAATGGAAGCCGCAGCGTCAACACAAGGAAATTTGAGTGAACACCACATTATTCTAGACATATCACATCTAACTTACATTTGACTATGAAAATAAAAATGACAATTAATAACAAATAATAATACCAGTAAAAGTATCAGTAATAATAACCAGTAGAAACTAGTAGTAAATAGTAATATGAAAGAGGCGAGTGGGCGAATTACATGTAAGACAGCGCTGTCATCCGCATAGCAGATGTAAAAACGGCCAGGTAAAACAAAGTATGACCGCAAAATAGTAGATAATAGTTGATAACAATTAATTTGAAATCGACAGTCATTTACCTCGGTACTATAACAATGAATATGTATTTATGTTGTTGAGCTGACAAGAGATTAACCGAGATTCGGCTGTTTCGACGTCTTCCTTGCCGACGATCCTTGTCGATGCTCCGTCCACAGTTGATGAAGACGAAGACGTTGAAGCATTAAACACATGATAACAATTCGTTTTAACTAATAATGATGGCACAAGTGGTAATTACGATGATCACAAAGACCTGAAAATGATGTAAAAAAGCAATACTCAATTGTACTTGTACCATATTCTGGGCTAAACTTTTCATCATAACTCCCAGATTATAGATAAATTCAGAGAGCTTGAATGTTACGGATGCGGAATCACGAGACTAAAAATATTACTTTTACGATATGTTATAAAAAAGAGACATTATTTTACACATGTCCATCATCAACATCTTCTAAGATTTATTGTAACAAAAGATCCTCTTGAACCTTCTCTATCTATTTATTACAAAACATGATATCACATGTATAAAAATGTGCGCATCTCAACGTGTCTTGCACTCGATTTGCACTCCTATACGTCTCATATGTACGAACGCCTTCGACTTTTTATTGCGTATCGGTTCGGCTGCTGATAGAGGATTTTTCGTCTTCGTCACGAATGTCGTTGAATGCTGGTTCAGTTGATTCCCTCTGGAATTCCGAAATAGCCGTACTGAGGCTTCCCCAAGTTGACTGGAAAAGGTGGACTTGTTCTAGGCAAGCCCGTTACCAATTTCTTGACCCTAGGAAGATGACAGGTCGTGCGAGCATAGAGCGTTATTGAGCTAGCGCATAGGTTGGTTGGGCCGTCCGGGTAACAAGGCGAATCACTACCACTGCGCTGAACTTCATTCTTAAATTAAGACCTTCTTGGATTGTTAAGCGGGCAAGAGATTGATAAAAAAAAACCTATTTGGCTGACGTCTCCACGTTTACGTTTTCATCAGAGCCGCTTATCCGTGTCGATGCCCCACTAGTGGGTGGACTGGTCGACGGTCGAACGTGTCAGCTTAACAATTAAAGAAGGTATTGATTATTACTACTCAGGTTAAATGATGGTCGGTTTCAAATTCACTCCTGAGCCTTTTTGTGATATGAAACAACGTCTCCATCGCTACCATAATTCATAACTAAAAACTTTACAACATGAAATGCATGACAGCGACTATAGAAAATGTGGAACAAAAGCGAAAGGAATCAGATCTTGCGGAATTTTGCAGAAAAACAAATGATTCACTCTTCTCTTGATGATCAACCACGATGTCTGTACTCCAGTTTTTATTTACTAGTATGCTGACGTTTCGGCAAATTTCGCTTTCTTCATTGAGCCGAACAACTCCATAATTAAAACAGAAAAAACCGCGAAACCAAGATTTCAATCGCATGGAAAAAATAGCTTCTTCGCACAATCACCGCATTCTGTGAGACTTCCATTGAATAAACCAAAATGATGCTGAAATATTTGCAAAACTATGGACCACAGGTCTTTGCGGTGGGGAACGATCGCGCTATTGCCTTTTCCGGGGGCTAATGCGTTCATCACAACACCATGTGGGTCCTTCGTTCGCATGTCTCTCAGCTAGTACTATCGATCACTTCCGTCAGCAATCAACTGTCAACGGGATTGATCTGGGGAGCCCAAATCGCGTTCGTTCCCCACCGCAGGCAGCTGGTCCGGAGTTTTGCAAATATGTCAGCATCACTGTGGTTGCTTCACAAATAATACCCTGCCTTGAAAACTTGTAAAAGGCAGTAAATAAAAAGTCAGCAATGTGAATGCCACTGAATATTTCAAGTAGACACCTACCGCACAGAGTTGATATAGATGGGTAATGTACCTCTGCCACATCAAGAAAACAGTCTTAAATATTGTATTCGAGAATTTGGTGTAGCAACAACGCTCATTCCATTCCTCCCTGCGACTCATTTTTAGATTCCTGGAATTTATCCAGGATGTTTCGAGAGTTTCGCACGCTAAAGTTGTGGTAACTTCTACTTCAAAATCTTCTTCACTACATGTCTGCGTCCTATGCACGCGTAGTGGGGTATTTGGTTTCACTTTAAGTTCACTGACTAGGGGTTCTTTTATACGGACGCATAGTGGTCTACTCGTTTCACCAATTTATTCGTCCACTCACTTTACAAAAGACTAAGTACACCGTACTCGAATTCGGACATGAACTGCTGATACGAGAAGCCATTCATGTTTACTATGTTAGCGGAGTCATTCGACGCGCTTGTGTGAACGATGGTAACTTCGAAGGGCACCACTTTGTACGCTCTGCTAGGACGCACGTTAAACGATCCAGAAATATCTGAGTGTTCTTACGATTGGTTGGAATGTGTTTCAACAACTGAGTAGGACCGGATATGTTGGTAATCCAACTTCGAATTGAGAAATAACTAACGGTTTTAAACCAGCCGCTTTTGCCGCTTTGGCCTATTCGTTCTCCAGTTTTCTGCAGAGAGCTTTGAATACGAGACTTTGAAAGTTTTGCCCATAAATATAAAAAATTTCCTGTTACTTTCATTGTTGTGGTCTTGTTGTCTAAAGAACATTTGGAAGAACGGTGGTAGTGGTAGTGCCTCTACTTCTTCTTGTCCACTTTTTATTCATCGGACAAATGAAATTTTGAAACCTACAACGGAAAACCCTTGTGCGAAACTGCTGATTACACACACATTCTTCAAGACTCCATTTAACGGCTAATCGCTTCCCGGTGGCTAGATGGTGTTTCTGCACGCTGAACTTACGCTATAGAGAAGAGAGTCCATCAACACCGAAACGCTAAATATAAATGGATTCGGGCCAAAAACCAGCTCTGGCCTGAAACAAAGCTCCTTGGAAGAGGGCAAACCTCTCCACGAACCACGTGAGTTGTCAAATGCCTGTGATGGGGACCTGGAAACATTCCTGTACATTTGTCTCCGAACCTAGAGCGAAAAAACGAACTATTTGAACAAGTAAAACACTTGGTAAACTGGAAATGTTTCCATGACTAACACACCTCGGCACAATCCCACGGCATTTAAATACTCGAGTGTACAATCCTTAGGTGAATCTGTGATGGATCGTGTGAACTTCTGAACAACTGGTCACGAAACTGAGTCTCTTACGATTCCCTCTGCTCGTTAGAGAATTCGCATCTTTTGAATAGCTTGGCAGCAATTCATGAAGAACTAAGCTTTCTCTTCTAACTTAGATGCTCAAAAAAGGTTTATGCAATCAGGTCATAGAAATTTCATGGCGATTTCCCCGCTCCGCTCTGCATCAAACCACCAAGCGTTTTTAAGTGGTGCTCTTCATCAAGAACTAATCATTGTTGAAACCATACAAAATGGAAACTTCCTCACCTCAGGTTATACTCATTGAAGATCAGAAATATTTGTTTAGTTACTACGAACTTCAGCACCACTAAGGAGACGGTAGGCTCACTTAGAAGAATATTAGCTATTATGGACATGACGTCATGATAACAAAAAAGGAAACGAGTACGAAAAATCGAGAAAGAATTAAGGAAGGTAGGACTTGATGGTTTAAATACTTCAAGAAAGAAAAAGGAAAATACAAACTCATTGTTTTAACTGATCAGTGTATTTCGTTGAAGTAACAACCTTTTTAAAAAGGATTACGGTAGGTCATGGAGACAGAGTTGTCTAAAAGTACGACGGCATGTGAAAATTTTTAAACAGTGGGACGATACAGCATCAAAAAACAACGAACAAACTGGGCAAAATCCTAGAAACAGCTTCGGACCTATCATCTCGATAACGAAGAGCAACGAATCGGAACTTATTCTGATGTACATAACGGGAATTTATACCATAACAATAGCAGTAGTTTCCTTTTCCTATGGAAGAAAATCTTGGAAACGTTTTTCGGTTAAGGGATAGCAAAAGTTACATCCTCGCGATGGCTAGAAATAGTGAAATTTTTTATACTTTGTAAAGCAGCTATCATCATTTCACTACGTTTGTATTAAACATGCATTATTTGGCCAATCTACCAACAAACACCATTTAGTTGCTTAATCAGAAGAAAATCTCAGTCATTGGTTTTATTTAGCAGGATTTTAGGAAGAAAACCTGGTTAAAAAATGATGATGGGATTTTTTCTCATGCTGTAACACTACAAAGAATGACGAGCGCTCGATGGCCAGCCAAACAGCACAAGAAACTCGGAACAACACTGAACAGCTGCTGAGCTCTGCTCATATTCGACACGTTGGCTAGAACAGCTAACTTTTTTTGCGGAACTTAAGCCAGTTGGAAGCAGCTTTTTCTCTTTTTTTTGCTTGAAATTTAAGGCTTTAGATAGAACCTCCAAGCCGAGCCCACCCGACTTTTCGTCCTTTTTTATTCCACATTTCTTTCGTAGAAAGAATTACTGTTCCCTGAAACTGTTCCTTTTCTAAAATAAAGTATTAAAAATTCAGTTTGTCAAAATACTTCTTAGACACAAACTCTTTTCATGTTGTTAGGTTATTCAAGCATGCATAGGGAATGTTAGAACAAAAACTCTTAGACGAAAAATAAATAGAACAATATTTGACGTGGTCTTAAAAAGTGATAATGAAACTAAAATCATTGCAAGCAACAACAAGAACAACCCATCGGTATAGTACAAGGATTCATAAAAGAAATTATTTCACAAGGCGAATCTAATACGAAATGAAAAGAATCGAGCAGAAATCAGCCACATCGTCAATGCGGGAGAGGAGGCAATGAGGAGGGATATCTTGTGACTGAGTCGGATATTTACTATCGTGTGCGTGTTCCTAAAGCAATCGATGGGCAGCGTTTTGTCCGACGAAATCCACCCAAAGATCAACTTTTGTTTTGCTATGGGACTTGCCGGACATTTGAAGTGTTACTGAACATATCGATCATTGTAGATTTAATGAGCGATCGTTTAGTGGTGCACTAAAGAAGAACTCAGAAGCTGAAGTGTCGAAAATGGAAGGAAGGACACTTTGACAAGTACATGCTGTAGGAAATCTGAGCTAACGGTATTCTTCTTCGATTAGGAGAGACCCATTTATTAGTTTTGTTGCTTCACATTTTTATCCATTCCAGGGCTGCATATCCTTTCTTTTCTTAATCCTTTCAGTTTTCCTTCTTATTCTTGGTTTGTGCACTTGTTCTTTGCACTATCTCTCATGTTTTCCCCTTGCTATATCCTTTTCCAAAAGACAGATAGAAATTAAAGATAAGGTGGTAAATTAGCTTTAACCACGTCTACCTGCATGTGTGTGCCCTACAAGCCAATACTTCAAAGTTGCGTTCAATTTTTGGATATTCAAGGTTTAATGGATTTTTTTCATGAACTGAGGAAGTGGTGTCAGCGTAGGTGTTCACTGGATGTCAGAATAGCCTCTGTTGAAGTTTGCGACCATTTTTGTTTTTCGGAGTAGTTCATAGTAAGTGATAAGAATTGAGCTCACTTTACGAGTACAAGAGTATAATGTTGTATTTGTAATACTGAAGAAAGACGCATTGCGAATAGCGAAGTTCTATTTTGCTCCTGTTTGATCAGAATTTGGAGAGGTTTGAGTCTGTAGGTCTGTACAGTTTGTAATGTGTGAAAACTCCACGTACTGGAGTATATAGTCTAAGATCGGACTACAGGTACTACATTTCTTATGCTCTACAGGTACTCTATTTCTGTTGACTGGTGATTGCCGGTAGCACTGATGGAGTAAAAATATGGGTGAGAAAAATGTAGTGGGAGAACCTCGGTTGACGTTGTGGATAACACGTAAGCACCCAGTAAGGATAATCGCATCCTCGAAGAATTGAAGATCCGAGTTTTGCTCATATATCACCATCCTTGTGGTTCCATTTCTCGTTTTGATATATTTACTCTAATAGGGTTTTTATCAGAAACAGTAAAGCTAATGCCTCGTCGAACACCTCTATTTACGTTGATGTTAGTATTGTTTTAGAATGGACATGTTCTGATTGTGAAATTCGCATAATCGGTTCACGATGAGTCTTTGTACGATGATATCGCTTGTATAAGATCTGCCGTAGTGAATCCTTTTAGAAACACTGTTTGCTTCCTTGGCTATCCTTCGTTCAGTGTTCTGTCAATCTTGTTCTGTCAATCTGCTTATGATGACTTGATTAAAAAGTTTGAAGATGGTAAGCCAATTGGGCGATAGTTGCTGATATGGTGGAGGTGTTCTTCCTCAACGGTAGCACGGTCTGGCTCGTTTTCCACTCATTAGGTAGGTTGTAGAGAGGTTGTTTAAGTAATTCAAGCTGTCATCTATGCATATTTAATTCCTTCTAACTGTAGTTCAATTTCCAATCTGATTTAACAGTTGTGGATCATAGACGCCGTCATATACGCCAAAATATCGATGAGAAGATAGACATGTGATTTATCTTACCGCCGATCAATGGATAGGAAGCGTTAGTGGTTGATCACGGTTTTTCTAATTCATAACGAAGAATTTATGAGGGATATGATGACATTCTATTCCATGGAGTGGGCAGAGCATCCTAAGAAACCCCCTGGTACGTGACGAAGACAAATGAAGACTTTGATATTCCTTTGAGTGAAACGAGAATCAAAGTGAGTAAATGGAGCATTATTGTATGAAATGGCCGTTGTTAGAGAACCAAGCATATCACAGTGTCACACAGCAACGCTTGGTCGCTTATTAGGTCAGCCATTCCCCGTTTAAAGTCCTTCCATTTATACGGAATCAACCAATTAGTATCAGAATACCTTGGTGAGGTTAAAACGTGGGTGCTGTTACGGAGTGTCTATGAAATACCTTTAGTAAAAAACCATAAACAAATCAAATATTAATACGCTTCGTAAGTTAAAATGCAGATATCAAGTCGACAAGAAAGAATTTTGGTAAGCTATGGAAAATGAATAAATATATATATCGTGAAATCAGTTTCGAGTAGATATCAATCCCTTTTTCTCATCCTTATTCTTCACTTTTTCTTTCTTTATTTTTTCTCTCCTTATTTTCCCTCCTGTCCTTTTTTCCTTTTCTCGCTTATTCTTTCTTTCTCTTTTTCTGTGCGGCTTTATTGCAAAACGATATTCTCACATCAACTAAGTTCTTCTTTGCCTCAAAACTAAGTATGATTTATCCTCTTTTGACATCTAATTTTACCACAGAATTCAGTCAATTGTTAGTGGCATGCTGTCAGAATCATACGAATCCACTTGATCTTATATCGAACGGAAGAGCACCACTCTACAGCGTTTCGGAGTAAATTTCGTTTTTCCAGTTTAGATGCTTGCCTATTCGCTGGATCAGTGGCGTTAATGTCAGCCGCAGCTTCATTGCACAGCCCGAACCTCCTCTTAAGACAATGATCACAAAAATAAAATATAAAGCACCACATTTCGTATGATGGTGGGTTTAAACTGTTGAGTGTTGGGACGCACTCCCATATTTTAGCAAAAATGGAGAATTCATCGCTGACATCTACCAACGGAGCACATTTGCGCTTCACTCAGAGGAAGGCTAGGCAAAAAAGCGAAAGGAAATCAGCAACCTCGCTTCACATGTCGCTGAATCTCGTGGCAAGTTGAGATTTGGCAGAACCATTTTGCGAACATTGCTCTTCTCGACAAATCGAGACTTCTACGGGTTCCTCCTATACTTGGTATCAACAAGGCCGAATTTGACGTAATGGTTCACATCGAATTACAAGATTGTTTTTTTTTCCAGAAAATTTCTTGATTACCACCAGCTTGTTTGTAAATGATTTGTTATTTTAGTGGTGAATATTCTTCTCCAATAAGCCCTATTATTGTCTTTCATACTAGGAATGCCAATTAAATAAATGAAGAGCATACAGTTTTGTAATTCGAAAAAACGATTTCTATATGAAGAAGCATCACCTGACAATTTCCAAGTGCCAACAGCCGACAAAAGTGTGTAGTAGCCGACTTTCCTTCGCTGCTAGCGTTGGTGGCGTCGATATAAATCAATAGTGCGAAATCCTGGATCAAAACGGGGAGTACTTCCATCGAATATCAACAGAATAGAACTTACTTCTCTCCAAAAGCAATTTAAACTGCGTCCCTTTTCTAGTTTTTAAAATAGCACTCGTCGACCTGCCATTTGTTGAACAAAGGTATTGTACCCTATCTAACATTGTCGAGAATTTTAACTTGTTATTTACCGCTCATTCTTTTTTTCATTTTTAATGGCAGGGTATATTGCGGAATATAACTTTTATAATGTTGAGATATTTACAAAACTCCGGACCGCAGGTGCCTGCGGTGGAGAACGAACGCGCTATTGTCCCTTCCGGGGAGTAATGCGTTCACTACCACACCATGCGGGTCTTTCGTTTCACCTGTCTCTCAGATAGCTCTATTGTGCATCTAGCTAGGTAGTAAATAACAAGTTGAAGTTGTAATTATAATTACAGCCTCAGTTTAACTGCGTACATTGCCGATTTGGGCTCTCCAGATCAATCCCGCCGACGGGTGATTGCTGATGGAAGAGATCGATAGAACCAGCTGAGAGGCAGGCGAAACGAAAGATCAGCATTGTGTGGTGGTGAACGCGTTATTCCCCGGAAGGTAGAATAGCGCGTTCGTTCTCCACGGCAGACACCTGTGGTCCGGGCTTTTACAAATATCTCAGCATCATTGAAGTTATATTGTCGAGAATGTTAGTTTCATTTTAATGAAGTTGATCCAGATGACAAAACCAGCGTCAGCGTTGTGTTCTACAACGACCTTCGAATTTCCGCGTCGATCGGGTTGCTACTCCAAAATTTTCTGGTGATCACAATTTCCACTGAGTATATGTCGATTTATACTCGCTGGAATAACCTGCCATCATTTTACGGACTCTGGAGAGTTGGCGGCTTGTTTGACATGGAATAGGAACGATCTAGTAACCATGTGTGCTGCATTTCTCTCAAATTATTTATTCCATTATTATAAATGTGATGCTGATCAAATGAAACTGAGGAACTATTCAACACTTATTCCCTCTGTTAATAAAATAACAACGTGAATAGAATCAAACACAAAACAAGGTAAAAATCAACGAGGAAGGGACTGGAGTGCTCCAAAAGTTTGATATGTTAGCGTGTATGTATATACATAAGCACGTAGATAGATAGATAGATAGATAGATAGATAGATAGATAGATAGATAGATAGATAGATAGA